>JAJIBD010025077.1:0-12453 GCA_021461705.1 Cryptotis parvus
ATGCAGTCATTCTGTATCTGTCTCTCTCCTTCTGGCTAATTTCCTCCAACATAATCTTCTCCATGTCCATCCATTTATAGGCAAATTTTATAACTTCATTTTTCCTAACAGCTGCATAGTATTCCATTGTGTAGATGTACCAAAGCTTCTTTATCCAGTCATCGATTTTCGGGCACTCGGGTTGCTTCCAGATTCTGGCTATTGTGAATAATGCTGCTATGAACATAAAAGTAGGGATGGTGTTTCCGCTGCGTATTTTTGGTTTCCCAGAGTAGATTCCCAGGAGTGGTATGGCTGGGTCAAATGGGAGTTCAATTTCTAGTCTTTGGAGGAAAGTCCATATTGTTTTCCAGAAAGGCTGTACCAGCCGGCATTCCCACCAACAATGGATGAGTGTCCCCTTTTCCCCACATCCACGCCAGCACTTGTTGTTCTTGCTCTTTTGAATATGTGCCAGTCTCTGTGGTGTAAAGTGGTATCTCATTGTTGTTTTGATTTGCATCTCTCTGATGATTGAGTGATGATGAGCATTTTTTCATATGTTTTTTGGCCATTCGAATTTCTTCCTTGCTGAAGTTTCTGTTCATTTCTTCTCCCCCATTTTTTGATGGGATTGTTTGTTTTCTTCTTGTAAAAGTTCTACCAGTGCCTGATATATCCTGGATATTAACCCCTTATCAGATGGGTATTGGGTGAATATTCTTTCCCATTCTGTGGACTGCTTTTGTATCTTAGTCACTGTTTCTTTTGAGGTGCAGAAGCTTTTTAGTTTCATGTAGTCCCATATGTTTATCTTTTCTTCTGGTTGCTTTGTTAGTGATGTTTCACCTTTGAAGATGCCTTTAGCTTCAATGTCGTGGAGGGTTTTTCCTATATTTTCTTCAATGTACTTTATGGATTCAAGTCTGATATTGAGATCTTTAGTCCATTCTGATCTGATTTTTGTGCATGATGTTAGACACAGGTCCAAATTCATTTTTTTTACATGTTGCTGCCCAGTTTTCCCAACACCACTTGTTGAAGAGGCTTTCCTTACTCCATTTTAGACTCATTGCACCTTTATCAAAGATTAAATGATCATGTGTTTGAGGTTGGGTGTCAGGATACTCAATTCTATTCCATAGGTCCACAGGTCTGTTTTTATTCCAATACCATGCTGTTTTTAATTACTACTGCCTTGTAGTACAGTTTGAAGTTGGGAAAAGGTGATGCCTCCCCATCTTCTTTTTCCCGAGGGATTGCTTTATAATAGCTGAGTTTTAAGCGTTCTGTGGGCACTTCAACTATTCCTTGCCCTTGTGGATTATATGGAATTCCTGTAATATGTTTGATCTGCCATTCCCGCAAAAAGGATTTGAAGGTTTTTCTGGTGTAAGCAGGACCATTATCTGTTTTTATGGTATGGGGAATACCCATGACGGAGAAGCACTGGAGTAAAAATGAACAAACAGATTTAGCTCTTTCAGACATCATAGGAACAGCCCATATGATCCGGGAATATGTATCGATGACCACATGAAGGAAAGGTTTGTTGGGAAATAAGTTAGTATGGAGTTATATCCATCTGCCACAATTGGTTTGTCTGTAAACCCCGAGGATTTGCTCCTGCTACATGAGATGTACAATGTAAAGGAGCACAGACAGGATCAGTTGCGGACAATTTGTCTAGCTTGTCTCCATGGGATGCCATGGTGTACATGAAGGGGGCGGCATTTGTATGTAGAGTCTGGTGCTCTTCCTCAGCTGATTTAAATACTGGTGCTGCCAAGAGATCTGCTGCTTCATTTCCTTGAACCATTGGCCCAGGGAGTCGGCTGTGAGAACGGATATGGGAGATGTATATAGGGAATGTTCTATTTCGGAGGAGATCTTGTAGTTTATGGAGTAGCTCCTGAATTATAGGATTATGGGCATTTAAAGAAGCAGTGACAATTCCAGGAAATAAACCAACTACATATGCAGAATCACTCACCACATTACATGGGCCAGATACATGGGATAGTAAATGTATCAGGGTGGCGAAGTTCTACTTGTTGGGCAGATTTATAATTTGTATGCACAGTAGTGGTGTACGAAGGACCTGTAATTCCACCCCTTCCTGATGAGGAGCCATCAATATAATACACTAGAGCATCAGGAATGGTAGAGGAGCGGACAATGGTGGAAATTACAAAAGGTGTTCTTTTAGAAATTCCCAGGTTTTGCCAGCTGGGTAATGATAAGATATTTCTCCTGAAAAATCTGCTAAAGCCTCTCTGAAGGATTTCACTGAGTAGTAAAACAGCTTCCATTTCTTTTTTAGGGTCAGGTAGTACAATTACATGGGGATCATATCCAAGTAATACTTGGGTTCTTGATCTTCCTTAATTATGAGGTTAGATATCATCTCAAGGTAAGGTATAGCAGTACGATTCTGCTTGTTATGTAAGTAAACCCATTCTAACGGTCCAGATAATTGGGCTATAGCAGCAGTTGGAGACTCGGGAGTGTTGAAGACCAAGAACCATACCTTTTCTCTGGGGTTAAATCTGGAGAGGTAAGATTTTTTGAAGCCGATCCATGAAAAAAAATCTAATTCCTTCTGAGCTTTAGGAGTTAGCTGCCTTGGGCTATTTAAAGCAGGATCACCTTCAAGGGTGTGGAACAGGTTACTGAGCTCACAGTTAGGAATACCAAGGGAGGGCGCACCCAGTTGATATCCCGTAGCAGTTTTTGAAAATCATTCAAGGTTTTGAGCCCTTTCTGACTAATGGAAATTTTTTTGAAGAGGCAGTGTAGTGCGGTTAAGAGCATAGCCCAAATATTCATATGGAGGCTGCATCTGGATTTTTCCGGAGCTACTTGTAAGACAGCCTCTGGTAAAACTGTCATTACATCATTATATAAACTCTGGAGATCTCTGAAATTATCACAAGCTAGCAGGATATCATCCGTGTAGTGGATGATGTATGCACCAGGAAATTTAGCACGAATGGGTCGCAAAACCTCATCAACAAAGTGTTGACACATCGTAGGTGAATTAGTCATCCCTTGGGGCAATAGTGTCCACTGAAACCTACGTAAAGGACCTTTACGATCAATGGAAAGGACTGAAAATGCAAACCTTTTCCGATCATCTGGGTGGATAGGTATGCTGTAAAAAGCATCTTTTAAATCTATGATAATTAGTGGCCAATCCTTAGGAATAGCTGCTGGGAGAGGGAGCCCAGGTTGTAGGGCTCCCATGGGGACCATAGTAGAATTTACATTCCTTAAGTCAATCAGCAAACGCCATTTGCCTGATTTTTTCTGTATTACAAAAAACAAGAGAATTCCATTCTGAAAACGTTTCCTCAATATGTCCTAATTTCAGCTGTTCTTCCACTAGATTTGTTAGCGCCTCTAACTTTTTGGTATTGAGGGGCCACTGTGGAGTCCATATAGGTTTGTCAGACTTCCACTGAATACGGATAGGTGGTGGGCACTGAACCACAGCGGCCCCATTAAAAGGGTTACTACTGGTGTTAGGCTTATTATGGAGAGCTGGAATTGGTGCTCGACGGGAATTGGACGAGGTATGTGGATTACTGCCCCCCACTGCTCCAGCATGTCTTGACCTCATAAAGTTAAAGGCATAGGGGCTATATAAGGCTGGACCAGGGCTACATTCCCTTCAGGGCCAATACACGGCAGCCACCTGGCACTCTGTCGGAGAAGAGAGGGAGGAGATATTGCCTACCCCGCTCAGGCTATGGGACACTTTCTTTAGGGCCCAGTTAGAGGGCCAATTCTTGGTGGAGATTATGGATATGTCTGCCCCTGTATCCAACATGCCTTTGAATTTCCTTTTATAAATTTCGATGGGTATAACCGGCCGCTTGGCCTGAGAAATTCTGGCAGTGTACCCAACTAGATAGTTAGCAGGTGGCTGGTGGGCTTGGTTCTGTGTGGCTGCATAACCAACAATGAAGTTGGCAGAATGGTTGGTACTGTTTAAGCCACCAGCTGTAGGGTGTCTCGGACTGACTACACGGATCATCAAAAAAAATAATAGTTTAGCAAGTGGTTCCCCCCTTTTTTAAAAGTCCATTTAGTTGGCACAGATATTGACAGTATTATCTCTCCATGAGATTCAGGATCCAGAAGTCCGAAATGCACCATAATTCCCTTAAATTTCAGCCAATCGCTCCCCTGAATTAAACCCATACTACCTGGGGAGCAGGACCTTTTATCCTTGTTTTTAGCATGTAGGGGTCTTGACTTGGGTATATTGTGACAGTCTTAGGGAAGAGAATGTCGAGACTGCCACTGCCTGATGGGGTAGGCCAGAGAGCATTTATTGACTGTAATTCTGTGGATTCTTATTTGGAGGATACTGGGCAGGTGGAATGAAGGAGAGTGCCCCTGGATTCAGCTGGGCCTGGGGCTGGCCCCCCCACCCAGTTTCCCGCATTAGGGGGAGGCATAGATGTTATTTTGAGCCTGCGGAGCTTGTGGAACCTGGGAGGGGTCCATGCAACATTTTCTATAAAGGGATTATTAGAATGTTGCCCTGTTTGATAGTTTTAGAAGATGGGCAATCTCTACGGGTGTGTCCCTTCTTTCCGCAGCTAAAGCAGGTTATCTGTCCAGATGAAGCCTGAGGCTGACTTTGCCTCCAAGACCGACAGTCTCTGGCCCAATGTTTTCCTTTTCTGTACCTTGGGCATGGTCCAGGGTGGGGCCCTCCGATGGTTGGAGCTGCGATTATTAGAATAGTTTCTTCGATTATTGTTTATCCTTTGAAGTTTATTGTTTCTCCCGCTAAAGCTGTTTGACATTTCATCCCTCTCCTGATCCCTCCTGCTGTATGGGATAAGCCTCTATATCATCCTGTGTTTTATGGGAGGTTAAACTGACATTTCTACAGGCCTTTAGATACCCCCATGAGGTCATCCTTTTTTCCTTAATACTATATAGTATTGCTCGACATTTTTGATTAGCATTCTCATATGCTAAGTTTTGTTTTAGGATTTCTTGAGTGGTTGGGTCTTGAACCTGTCTTTGGATTGTTTCACATAATCTCCCAACAAAATCAAAGTATGGTTCATCACGACCCTGGTATATTTTCGTATAGCTACCTAGAAATTCTGGGTCGGAACCTACTCTTTCCCCGCGCTTTTAATGCTGTCTCCCGAACAAATTTTAAAATAGGTTCAGGTAATGTCGCTTGTTTTGCTTTCTTTTGCCATTCACCTTCACCTTTCAGCATGGCAAAAGTTATAGTATGGCCTGATTCCTTTTCTCTTAAAGTGTCAATATTCCGGTTAACCCCATCTGCATACCACATTTGCCATTGCATGTACTGTGATTTGTTTAGACAAGTACGAGCTACCATTTCAAAGTCTCCCAATACCCACTGACTATTTTCGCTCCAATCAGCTAAATATTTTAAAGTATAAGGACTTGATATTCCAAACCTGTCACCAGCCTTCCTAAACGGGGTTATTGCCTCAATTTTTAAGTCTTCATGAATCAGTTTTACTTTATCTTTAGATAGGTCATGAGAAAGATTGCTGCGCTTTGCTCTTTGATTCGAGCTAACCTGTGCCTCCCGTTATTCCTCATCAGAGCTTGTAGTATCTGGCAGAGGAACATCTACCCCATTGAAGGTATTAACTCTGGGGAGATTTTCAGCTTGGGAATTTGCCTTCTCTGGGTTTTCCTGTTCCTCCTCTAAGTTATCAGCCACATTAGAATTTTTTTAGATTTTTTTTGCTGGGAATGTATACACCTTTTTCAAGTCTACAGCTTTGGGGCGTGTTTGTGAACGGCTTTTAGTTGGTTCACGCCTCAGTATTGGGTATGCGCTAGGTCCTGATTGATAAGTTATGAAATCAGAAATCTCCCTGCGTAACACATCCATGTCTTGGTTTAAGTTTTCAAATTTCCTATATGTTTCTTCCTTTTGTTCTTTCAATCTTATGTGTAACTTCCAAACCTCCTCTTTCTGTCCATCTATTCTATCTCTCTGTTTGTCAATTTCTTCCTCTAAGATAGTGCTGATTTTATCGATATCCTTCTTCTGCTCTTCAAACTTTACTTCAAATTTTAAATCCTGTTTAATAATTTTACTTTCCTGTTCTTCTAATTTTTCTTTGAATTTTAAATCCTGCTCTTCTAATTTTTCTTTGAATTTTAAATCCTGTTCTTCTAATTTTTCTTTGAATATTAAATCCTGTTCTTCTAATTTTTCTTTGAATTTTAAATCCTGTTCTTCTAATTTTTCTTTGAATTTTAAATCCTGTTCTTCTAATTTTTCCTCAAATTTTAAAACCTGTTTAATAATTTTACTTTCCTGTTCTTCTAATTTTTTTTTCAAATTTTAAACTCTGTTTAATAATTCTGTCATCAAGCTTTAAGACCAGTCTACCTGTAGTTTTATGATCCTCACTTATTTCTTTAATCGCTGAGTAAACCTCGTCCCTTAAGATTGCATTCAATTTATTACTTTCTTCCCTCTCTCTATTAAACATTGTCCTTAAACAAAGGTACAGTTTAAAAATCGCAAGGAGCCAGATGATTTGTGAAAAGATAGAGTAGTTCTCAGAAAGGAACTTTTATAGACTGGGCTATGTATGGTTCTGAGCCGATAAAAAGATACAATGTATCTATAGCATGAGATATCCAACATTTTACTCACGGTTCGGAGGCAGATGATCTCTGTCCGATGATAATTAGACCAGACGAAGTTCGTGGTGCCCACGCCAGGGACGCCAAATGTCGGGGCACCCCGCGCCAGGGTCCCCGACAGTGCCTTGAAGCGAAGTTCCCTTCTACCTCCCGGCCGGCAAGGAACAGATGAAAACTCAGGAATCCGATGCAGTTTTAAAAGGGCTTTACTCCCAGCTTTTGAGGAGGGTCCCCACCCGCACCCATCGGCGCAGGGAACTCCCTCTGACGCCATCCAGCCCCGACGCCCAGCAGATCCCTGCGCTCTTCCCACCAGGTGCGTTTCCCAGCGGCGGCTGCCCCTTGACCACTGGGCTCCAGGAGAAACGGCTCCAGCTTTGAGGGAGGGTCCCCACCCGCACCGATCGGGCGCAGGAACTCCCTCTGATGCCATCCAGCCCGACGCCGAGCAGATCCCTGCGCTCTTCCCACCAGGTGCCCCCTCCCCAGCGGCGGCTCCCCTGACCACTGGGCTCCAGCAGAAACGGATCCAGCTTTGAGGAGGGTCCCCACTAGCACCCATCGGCGCAGGAACTCCATCTGACGCCATTCAGCACCGACGCCCAGCAGATCCCTGCGCTCTTCCCACCAGGTGCGTCTCCCCAGCGGCGGCTTTCCCTGACCACTGGGCTCCAGGAGAAACGGCTCCAGCTTTGAGGAGGGTCCCCACACGCACCCATCGGGCGCAGGAACTCCCTCTGACGCCATCCAGCCCCCGACGCCCAGCAGATCCCTGCGCTTATTCCCACCAGGTGCGTTCCCCTGGCGGCGGCTGCCCTGACCACTGGCTCCAGGAGAAACGGCTCCAGCTTTGAAGAGGGTCCCCACCGCACCCATCGGCACAGGAACACCCTCTGACGCCATCCAGCCCCGACGCCCAGCAGATCCCTGCGCTCTTCCCACCAGGTGCGTTCCCCCGGCGGTTGCTGCCCCCTGACCACTGGGCTCCAGGAGAAACGGCTCCAGCTTTGAGGGAGGGTCCCCACCCGCACTCCATCGGCGCAGGAACTCCCTCTGACGCCATTCAGCCCCGACGCCCAGCAGATCCCTGCGCTCTTCCCACCAGGTGCGTTCACCCCGCGGCGGCTGCCCCTGACCACTGGGCTCCAGGAGAAACGGCTCCAGCTTTGGGAGGGTCCCCACCCGCACCCATCGGCGCAGAATCTCCCTCTGACGCCATTCAGCCCCGACGCCCAGCAGATCCCTGCGCTCTACCACCAGGTGCGCTTCACCCGGCTGCGGTTGCGCCTGACCACTGGGCTCCAGGAGAAACTTGGCTACGGCTTTGAGGAGGGTCCCCACCCGCACCCATCGGGCGCAGGGAACACCCTCTTACGCCATCCAGCCCCGACGCCAGCAGATCCCTGCGCTCTTCCCACCAGGTGCGCTTCCCCGCGGCGGCTGCCTCTGACCACTGGGCTCCAGGGAGAAACGGCTCCAGCTTTGAGGAGGGTCCCCACCCGCACCCAAGGGCGCAGGAACTCCCTCTGACGCCATTCAGCCACGACGCCCAGCAGATCCCTGCGCTCTTCCCACCAGGTGCTCTCCCGGCAGCGGCTGCCCCCTGACCACTGGGCTCCAGGAGAAACGGCTCCAGCTGTGAGGAGGGTCCCCACCCGCACCCATCGGCGCAGGAACTCCCTCTGACGCCATCCAGCCCCGACGCCCAGCAGATCCCTGCGCTCTTCCCACCAGGTGCGTTCCCCCCGGGCAGCTGCCCCTGACCACTGGGCTCCAGGAGAAACGGCTCCAGCTTTGAGGAGGGGCCCCACCCGCACTCCATCGGGCGCAGGAACTCCCTCTGACGCCATCCAGCCCCGACGCCCAGCAGATCCATGCGCTCTTCCCCACCAGGTGCGTTCCCCAGAGCGGCTGCCCCCTGACCACTGGGCTCCAGGAGAAACGGCTCCAGCTTTGAGGAGGGTCCCCACCCGCACCCATCGGGCGCAGAATCTCCCCTCTGACGACATTCAGCCCCGACGCCGAGCAGATCCCTGCGCTCTACCACCAGGTGCGTTCCCCGCTAAAGGTTGCGCCTGACCACTGGGCTCCAGGAGCAACGGCTCCAGCTTTGAGGAGGGTCTCCACCGCACCCCAAGGGCGCAGGAACTCCCCCTCTGACGCCATCCAGCCCCGACGCCCAGCAGATCCCTGCGCTCTTCCCACCTGGTGCGTTTCCCCCGCGGCGACTGCCACTGACCACTGGGCTCCAGGAGAAACGGCTCCAGCTTTGAGGAGGGACCCCACCCGCACCCAAGGGCGCAGGAACTCCCTCTTACGCCATTCAGCCACGACGCCCAGCAGATCCTCGCGCTCTTCCCACCAGGTGCGTTCTCCCGGCGGAGGCTGCCCCTGACCACTGGGCTCCAGGAGAAACGGCTCCAGCTGTGAGAAGGGTCCCCACCCGCCCCCAAGGGCGCAGGAACTCCCTCTGACGCCATCCAGCCCCGACGCCCAGCAGATCCCTGCGCTCTTCCCACCAGGTGCGTTCCCCCATGGCGGCTGCCCCTGACGACTGGGCTCCAGGAGAAACGGCTCCAGTTTTGAGGAGGGTCCCCACACGCACCCATCGGGCGCAGGGAACTCCCTCTGACGCCATCCAGCCCCGACGCCCAGCAGATCCCCTGCGCTCTTCCCACCAGGTGCGTTCCCCCAGGCGGCGGCTGCCCCTGACCACTGGGCTCCAGGAGAAACAGCTCCAGCTTTGAGGAGGGTCCCCACCAGCACCCATCGGCGGAGGGAACTCCCTCGACGCCATCCAGCCCCGACGCGCCAGCAGATCCCTGTGCTTTTCCCACCAGGTGCGTTCCCAAGGCGGCTGCCCCTGACCACTGGGCTCCAGGAGAAACGGCTCCAGCTTTTGAGGAGGGTCCCCACCCGCACCCATCGGCGCAGGAACTCCCCTCTGATGCCATCCAGCCCCGACGCCGGAGCAGATCCCTGCGCTCTTCCCACCAGGTGCTCCCTCGCGGCGGCTGCCCTGACCACTGGGCTCCAGCAGAAACGGATCCAGCTTTGAGGGAGGGTCCCCACTAGCACCCATCGGCGCAGGAACTCCCTCTGACGCCATTCAGCCCCGACGCCCAGCAGATCCCCTGCGCTCTTCCCACCAGGTGCGTTCCCCGGCGGCGCTTCCCTGACCACTGGGCTCCAGGAGAAACGGCTCCAGCTTTGAGGGAGGGTCCCCCACACGCACCCATCGGGCGCAGGGAACTCCCTCTGACGCCATCCAGCCCCGACGCCCAGCAGATCCCTGCGCTATTCCCACCAGGTGCGTTCCCCTGGCGGCGGCTTCCCCCTGACCACTGGCTGCAGGAGAAACGGCTCCAGCTTTGAGGGAGGGTCCCCACCCGCACTCCATCGTCACAGGAACTCCTTCTGACGCCATCCAGCCCCGACGCCCAGCAGATGCCTGCGCTCTTCCCACCAGGTGCGTTCCCCGCGGCTGCTGCCCCTGACCACTGGGCTCCAGGAGAAACGGCTCCAGCTTTGAGGAGGGTCCCCACCCGCACCCATCGGTGCAGGAACTCCCTCTGACGCCATTCAGCCCCCGACGCCCAGTAGATCCCTGCGCTCTTCCCACCAGGTGCGTTCTCCCGCGGCTGCCCCCTGACCACTGGGCTCCAGGAGAAACGGCTCCAGCTTTGAGGAGGGTCCCCACCCGCACCCATCGGCGCAGAATCTCCCTCTGACGCCATTCAGCCCCGACGCCCAGCAGATCCCTGCGCCACCACCAGGTGCGTTTCCCCGCGGCTGCGCCCCTGACCACTGGGCTCCAGGAGCAACGGCTCCAGCTTTGAGGAGGGTCCCCACCGCACCCATCGGGCGCAGGGAACACCCTCTGACGCCATCCAGCCCCGACGCCCAGCAGATCCCCTGCGCTCTTCCCACCAGGTGCGTTCCCCGCGGCGGCGGCCCCCTGACCACTGGGCTCCAGGAGAAACGGCTCCAGCTTTTGAGGAGGGTCCCCACCGCACCCAAGGGCAGGAACCCCCTCTGACGCCATTCAGCCCCGACGCCCAGCAGATCCCTGCGCTCTTCCCACCAGGTGCGTTCCCGGCAGCGGCTGCCCTGACCACTGGGCTCCAGGAGAAACGGCTCCAGCTTGAGGAGGGTCCCCACCCCGCACCCATCGGCGCAGGGAACTCCCTCTGACGCCATCCAGCCCCGACGCCCAGCAGATCCCCGCGCTCTTCCCACCAGGTGCGTCCCCCCAGGCAGCTGCCCCTGACCACTGGGCTCCAGGAGAAACGGCTCCAGCTTTGAGGAGGGGCTCCCACCCGCACCCCAAGGGCGCAGGAACTCCCTCTGACGCCATCCAGCCCCGACGCCCAGCAGATCCCCGCGCTCTTCCCACCTGGTGCGTTCCCGGCGGCGGCTGCCACTGACCACTGGGCTCCAGGAGAAACGGCTCCAGCTTTGAGGAGGGTCCCCACCCGCCCCAAGGGCGCAGGAACTCCCTCTGAAGCCATCCAGCCCCGACGCCGCAGCAGATCCCTGCGCTCTTCCCACCAGGTGCGTTCCCCAGCGGCGGCTGCCCCTGACCACTGGGCTCCAGGAGAAACGGCTCCAGTTTTGAGGAGGGTCCCCACACGCACCCATCGGCGCAGGAACTCCCTCTGACGCCATCCAGCCCCCGACGCCCAGCAGATCCCCTGCGCTCTACCCACCAGGTGCGTTCCTCCAGGCGGCTGCCCCTGACCACTGGACTCCAGGAGAAACGGCTCCAGCTTTGAGGAGGGTCCCCACCGCACCCATCGGCGCAGGAACACCCTCTGACGCCATCCAGCCCCGATGCCCAGCAGATCCCTGCGCCTCTCCCACCAGGTGCGTTCCCTAGCGGCTGTCCCTGACCACTGGGCTCCAGGAGAATTGGCTCCAGCTTTGAGGGAGGGTCCCCACCCGCACACATTGGCGCAGGAACTCCCTCTGACTCCATTCAGCCTCGACGCCCAGCAGATCCTCGCGCTTCCCACCAGGTGCGCTCCGCCAATGGCGGCTGCCCCTGACCACTGGGCTCCAGGAGAAACGGCTCCAGCTTTGAGGAGAGTCCCCATCCGTACCCATCGGGGCGCAGGGAACTCCCTCTGACGCCATCCAGCCCCGACGCCCAGCAGATCCCTGCGCCTCCCCACCAGGTGCTTCCTCGCGGCGGCTGCCCCCTGACCACTGGGCTCCAGGAGAAACGGCTCCAGCTTTGAGGAGGGTCCCCACCCGCACCCATCGGCGCAGGTACTCCCTCGGACGCCATCCAGCCCCGACGCCCAGCAGATCCCTGCGCTCTTCCCACCAGGTGCGCTTCGCGCGGCGGCTTTCCCTGACCACTGGGCTCCAGGAGAAACGGCTCCAGCTTTGAGGAGGGTCCCCACCGCACCCATCGGGCGCAGGAACTCCCTCTGACGCCATCCAGCCCCGACGCCCAGCAGATCCCTGCGCTATTCCCACCAGGTGCTGCCCTGGCGGCGGCTTCCCTGACCACTGGCTGCAGGAGAAACGGCTCCAGCTTTGGAGGAGGGTCCCCACCCGCACCCATCGGCAGGAACTCCTTCTGACGCCATCCAGCCCCGACGCCCAGCAGATGCCCTGCGCTCTTCCCACCAGGTGCCCCTCCCGCGGCTGCTGCCCCCTGACCACTGGGCTCCAGGAGAAACGGCTCCAGCTTTGAGGGGAGGTCCCCACCCGCACCCATCGGCGCAGGAACTCCCTCTGACGCCATTCAGCCCCGACGCCCAGTAGATCCCTGCGCTCTTCCCACCAGGTGCG